>JAVTVY010000507.1:0-32230 GCA_036873755.1 Hanleya hanleyi
GTGCACAGTTAACATTGACGCGTCAAAGTCAAAATCAAAAAACGAAAAACGGACAAGTCGAGGCAATTTTCAATATTTGATTTTCATTTTTGCGCGAAGTAAAACGAAAAACGAAAATTGAAAATTGAATGTCAAATTTCAATTTTTGATTTTGAGAAACCGAAAACGAAAAACGAAAATTGAATTGTGCAAGGCTACACGGACCATATCATATCTAAATCTACGTCTCTATAAAAATGCCTGTAAGTTCAAGTGAGACATCATATACCGGAATAAAGATATGTATATCTATGCCGCTATGGAGATGGATCTAAGTTAAAATGAGGCATATACCTGTTTGAAGATTATATATAGACCAAAAATGGGACATAATATGAAGACAGTTGCCTCTATAATATTTACCGTATGTTCAATAGGGACATCATGTACCTGCATAAAGATTACCGATAAACCAAAATAATGTCGGTTTCAAGAGCTGTGTCATTATGCAGTCTATCAGAAGAGTAGTAAATGTGCGTATTCTAGACTTCGATCTCCGAACTTTCTCTTTTGTGGAAGCTGAGGTGGTCTAGTGGTTTAGGGCGCTTGCCTTTACTGCTGGCGGCTTGGTCCCAAACTCAGACAGCGCGGGTTCGAGCCTCGCACTGGGCCATAATTTGTGCTGAGCCAAGAAAGTGTCATCTTAAATATATTTGAATATACATGTTACCTACTTTTTGCATGACGTTAGTATATAGACCAGTGCATTGTCAGATATGTTGCATCACAAGTTCATTTATTATATCATGGGTGGTATAAAGTGATGCATTGTCGTGTTTAACTGCAATGTCATGATTGTATTATGTATTGGCTGTGTTATATGTATATTATTTTAAATTGGGTCGGCATTATTACTACATTGTTTTATCTGGATCTTCAATAAACATATCAACTCAATAGGCCGGGAGCAGATTCACCAAAATGGTCGTTCCATTTGTACCTCGAGCTGACCAGCTACTGACTATACGACCTGGAGGAGTGGGGCATGCGGATCAGCCCAGTGGTGGCAGGCCGAAAATCCTTGTGAGCATAAGGTAGCTTTAGCGATTTTGCCGTGAGCGGCGATGGTATAAATTTTGCGAAAATATATGTGGATAGGGGAAATTGTGATCATTTGTGCTTAATTATTTGAATCAAAACGATAGATACTATATATCAAAATAAGGCTCATGCTTTTGACTAGAGAAAAAAAAAATAATGCAAAAAAAAGAAAATTTCCCGACGTCACAATGACAATGGGAGGGAAACCCTGAGTACCACTAATCTATTTGACCTATTTAAAGATTGGAACAGAATTATGAACCAAAAATATCTGGCATCACACCTATCATACTGGAGTAATTATCAGGCATAGCGAAGAAGCTTAGCGGCAGAGAATCATGACATTCCAAAGATAGGTGCCCTCAATAACATATAGGCACATGTTGGGTTTTAGGGCTGCGTTGCGTCCATCCAACATCACCAAATCTTCAACTACTGTAACAAGCTGTATATCGAGGAAAAGCTGCCTCAGTGACCCATCGAAATAAAATACTTGCTATGATTTTAGAGACATGATGGCATCATGATGTCATAGTAGCTTCATAATATAAAATCATTTTCACCTATATTTAGTTCAGTTTAATACTCTACTAAAGGAATAGAGCGGAACCCGTCACTAATTCCAGATTAAGGGATCTCGATAGTATTGTATAAAAAAACAGCGTTAAAGGAAAACATCGAAATTTGGAAAATAAAATGACCACCATTCATACAACATGATCATGAGCAGTGTGATAACGTCACAGGACCTACGAAGTAGAGTAGGCATTAGGACTCGAACGCGAACTGAACTCTTGGAAATCCCTACCCCCAGTTGAAATCCTGCCTATATTAAGATGGGCACCACCCAAGTCAGAATCGCCAGTGATTTTCATCAAAAATCACCAGGAATTTTCATCAAAAGTAGGTCAGCTCAGAACTTGTTGGTAACAGTCTTCTAATGCGCCTTCATTCCAAAATTAAATAACGATCGCCGATTTAATTTTACAATTTTTTAACTAATGGAAACAGATTGAATAATAAAGGTTCAGTAGATTTCAAGCGTTACGTGTGAAAATACATTTACATCTTTTTAATGGCTTTCAGTGCCCTTGTCCAGGATCAAAACAACTTTTTGAATCACATTATTTTCCCAACAATACAACAAATTTGTATATATTGTACTATAGTAGAAAGGTAGCATTTATGTAGTTTACGGTAATTCAACTCAAGACCAACACCTTCTCTGCACAAGATAATAATGATTCTATGTCATACTCCTGAGCATAACCGGTACAAAGACGAATAAATAGCGTCTCTACATCACGTTGTTATCTAGATATATGAGACAACACATTTTGGGTATGGGCAATCTGATGAATGTACTATTCCGGTTTTCTTGTTTCACATTATATTCTACGGCGGTTGATCGGTGATTTTCTTCATTGATAAACGTTAAACCACCTCAGCTTCGTTGTGTGAATCGGAATTGCATTGCTGTGACACACCAACACACTCCGTGGCAGTGATTCTGTATCCCCTAATCAAGGAATCGAAATGGATCAAGATTTGAAATGACAAGAAAAATTTAGACATATTTTGTTTACACATGTAATTTTTTGTTTAAATTATATCCAAGTGTGATATATAGTCAATATTCAAGAGGTACAAAAAAAACTCAAGCTATCATATTTTCACATCATGATCACAGTTACTTTATCTAGTTAAATTCTACCAAAAGAAGACCCTTTAAACATGCCGTCATGGCTTTGTTTCACCCTCAGTAAACTTTTATCATTGTCGCTCACACAGACTAATCTGAAGGATGATACCACATCTTTCTTTCTTCTGCTGGGTTATTGCACCAGGCTGACTTAATTGGTTGATGTAGGATATTTCACCATCAGTGGGTAATTTGACCTGAATTTGAAGCCTGATGTGGTCATTGATGAAATGTTTGGATGTGAAATAGGATACACGTTAAAGGTCACAGTTTACATATCTATAACAATATACTGAATTGTGTGTATTGAGGCTGGCATAGCGGTGTAGATAAATGCACTAACAAATGATGGAAAATTAGCATTTCCTATTTCATAAAAACAATTACGGATGGCATATCCCACCACTGTGTTATATATACAGTAAAACATACAGCCAAGGGTTCCCGATGGGCATGACAGTGTACTCGCTGAGCCATCAATAAATAATAAACAAAATAATTATAAATCAAATTTTAATCAGAATTCGGTCAACTCAGAACTTGCTGGTAACAATGCCCTAATGCACGTTCATACCAAAAATCAAGGTTCTAATGTCAACGGTTCTCCTTATTTTGCCGACGAAAGGATTCGGATGGACTGACTCACTCACTCATTACCGGACAATTTGCGATCTGTAGCCTACTTCGTCGGAATAAATCACCATTACGAACTGACTCAATGAGTCTGGAATCATGGTTTTGCTGTGCATTTTCGGAATCCTGAAATATAATGGTATATATATACATGAGCAGTGTGACTAACGTCACAGGACCTACGAAGTAGAGTAGGCATTAGGACTCGAACGCGAACTGAACTCTTGGAAATCCCCACCCCTAGTTGAAATCCTGCCTATATTAAGATGGGCACCGCCCAAGTTAGAATCGCCAGTGATTTTCATCAAAAATCACCAGAAATTTTCATCAAAAGTAGGTCAGCTCAGAACTTGTTGGTAACAGTCTCCTAATGCGCCTTCATTCCAAAATAAATAACGATCGCCGATTTAATTTCACAATTTTTTAATTAAAGGAAACAGATTGAATAATATAGGTTCAGTAGATTTCAAGCTTTACGTGTGAAAATACATTTACATCTCTTTAATGGTTTTCAGTGCCCTTGTCCAGGATCAAAACAACTTTTTGAATCACATTATTTTCCCAACAATACAACAAATTTTTATATATAGTACTATAGTAGAAAGGTAGCATTTATGTAGTTTACGGTAATTCAACTCAAGACCAACACCTTCTCTGCACAAGATAATAATGATTCTATGTCATTCTCCTGAGCATAACCGGTACAAAGACGAATAAATAGCGTCTCTACATCACGTTGTTATTTAGATATATGAGACAACACATTTTGGGTATGGGCAATCTGATGAATGTACTATTCCGGTTTTCTTGTTTCACATTATATTCTATGGCGGTTGATCGGTGATTTTCTTCATTGATAAACCTTAAACCACCTCAGTTTCGTTGTGTGAATCGGAATTGCATTGCTGTGACACACCAGCACACTCCGTGGCAGTGATTCTGTATCCCCTAATCAAGGAATCAAAATGGATCAAGATTTGAAATGACAAGAGAAATTTAGACATATTTTGTTTACACATGTAATTTTTTGTTCAAATTATATCCAAGTGTGATATATAGTCAATATTCAAGAGGTACAAAAAAAGCTCAAAGTATGTCCCCATATTTTCACATCCATGCCAAGAAATACTGCATTGAAAAGGGTCCATTTAGCCTACCCTGTTTTATCGCTCTAATCAGCAAATGGCGGGGTCATATTTCTGCTGTCAAAATTGTATTTCCCTCCAAAGTCTTAACCCTTGAATCCAAGTCGCACACTCTCTGATGTAAAGTAATGATTGTCCTAACTATCGGATTAGCACATTATGAACATGTCTTTGGTCATAGTGTAGCCTACATATCATAACTCACATCAATGTTTTCTGCTATATTATTTCAATGATATGGTTTAACAATTTAAGTTATGGAAACAGCGCTGATTGTTTGAGGGCATATGCAGTAGGCCTATATGCTGTCGGGCAATTGTGAAATTGTCCCAGATGCACGTTAAGATTAACCTCAGTAATGCCATGTGGCATACAGTGGAATATGGATCAATGACAGGGTATTTTTAGCCGTGGGTAATTTGACCTGAATTTGAAGCGTGATGTGGTCAATGATGAAATGTTTGGATGTGAAATAGGATACACGTTAAAGGCTACAGTTTACATATATCTATAACAATATACTGAAGTGTTAATTAAAAATCTAATTTTAATCAGAATTATTTCAGATCAGAACTTGCTGGTAACAATGCCCTAATGCACGTTCATGCCAAAAATCAAGGTTCTAATATCAACGGTTCTCCTTATTTTGCCGACGAAAGGATTCGGATGGACTGACTCACTCATTACCGGACAATTTGCGATCTGTAGCCTACTTCGTAGGAATATATATATATATATCAGATATTAGATATCAAATGCACAGCATGTGGGCATTCATAGCAGGGTTACTAATTGTCATAAAAGTAGATAAAAACCGACAATTCCCCGTCAGGTGGATATAATTTTTCAAGTCAAGATCATTGTCCATCATAGAATAGAGCAGCACAATAAAAATTGCCATGATATGACTTCAAACCATAATAAGGTCACGAGGATTCATCCAGGGTTTGACATACATGATATGCAATATTAGCTATCTAATTCTGTCCGAGGGCCCTCCTTGACAAGAACATTGACGCTTTCAAACAACGTGAGGATGTCTGTAACTGAAAGGTTTATCGTTTACCATGCCTTCGCATTCCGGGATAATTCAAACCTTTCGGTGTTTACCTCCCACCAACCTGTAATGTTTACTTATCTACATATGCAGTTGTACATGTACTTTCCTTTCTGTATATGATTTTTTTAAATTGACAATATACATATCCGGCTCTATTGAATAATAAAGAGAGACTTTTTTCGAGCAGGTGTAAAGGAATAGCTGCCTGGGTAGGGTATGAAGAGCATCAGTGTTCATTACACTCATTCAACATCACTGGAATGAGACTGCATGTAGATTATATGCCCCTTACACGGAGCGGTATTAAATTGAATGATAATGGATAACTGGAACAACGTAAAAAACATGTATGCTGATTTTCCCACAGTATTTAAATTCACGAAGGCAAATGTTCACGTCGAATGACGTCACCTATACCCTCTGCTCATGTGGCGTAAAAAGACTAAATTTACCGCAATAGAGGAATTCTATAACGGCATAAGTCCCACTCTCAGAACATATAGGGTTCTAGTGAAGTGTATTTACTTCAACCAGGAAGCCACGTATTCCATAATTGACCAGTCATTAACTATGGATTGCAACTTGATGCAATTAAAAATCATTGTGCTGTATAAGATAAGGATGTGTTCAATATTTTCATAGTTGAACGAAACGAAGAGATATTAAACAAGCGATTACTGTTATTACGGCATAATCATTCAATAATCAATTATGATATATCTGAAGGGTTCCGAAAACAAACACGCAGTTCAAGCAATACTGATTTTTGCTTGGTCTGATAAAGAGAGTGTGTGTACACAAGCTGATCTGTAGATTATGAATAAGGTATATATTAATCAATTACTGTTGGCATGAGGAATTTGACTGGGTGAATGCAACAATTGAAATATATTGGTTAGAGCCCTACGGCGGTACATAGCAACAGTCTACAGGGGTCACATCACAACGTTAACTGATGAAACTCCAGGAAGCTATTTTTTTCATTTCAAATCTTCACAATGTTATTTCTGTTCCACATCGTGAATAACACACATTGCTGGGAAATCGCCTGATGAAGTAAATTGTCAATTGTTCTCTGTTGAATTGCACACTATTCATTTCATTGCAACTAAAGAGTATCCGGAGTAAACAAACTCAGTTTGTTTCTTCTCATATCCAGGAACTAGGCCGGAAGCCAATGTGAGATAAGGGGTATAGAATTTCGTTTCCCCCTCGAGTAGACCTATTTCTGAGCCTGCGTCAAGGGATATCTTTCTCATTCATTTTGTTTAATCGTGTTTTGTGTACTCAGTCGATGTTAATATTTCATTATCCTAAAGGATAGAATGTTTAACATAATTACAGTGTATCTTTGAGTAAAGATCTACCCGAAAAAAAAGTTTCAAAGAACCATTATGGCTGTTCATATAGTGTCACATTGAAGTTATAATGAAAAGGGCAATTCTACAATTAACCCTATAAATCTGAACACCAAATAATTGAATATCTATTTCATGTAAAATATGATTGTTGTGTGAATTTCAACGCAGAAGAAACGAAAGTTATGAAATAGAACGACAACAGTCAGTTATCACTTCATGGCCGCCACGCTATCCTCCAAAGATTATGTGAATAGGCTAGAAATGGTTGCAATAAATGTTCAACATATAGTTCACTGCATCACCGGCTTCTGGAGGATGATTGATGGATTTCTGAAACTTGCTTTTATGATGTTTGATTAAGTTCAGCATTCTGGAAAAAATAAAATGCAGTCGCTAATGACAAACTAGTTTGCAATAACAATTATCCGTAACAATTTTCAGTTATCTATT
Organism: Hanleya hanleyi; assembly: GCA_036873755.1. NCBI lineage: Eukaryota > Metazoa > Mollusca > Polyplacophora > Lepidopleurida > Hanleyidae > Hanleya > Hanleya hanleyi. The sequence goes on from JAVTVY010000507.1 coordinate 7,432, forward strand.
CCCATATTACATTACATTTTTAACATAAGCCTCTCCATGGGCATTTCCCCCGGACTTCATACCTATCTTACTGAAATTTGACGGTCTCCCGCTCCCCTCTCCAAATCTCGACCTTCAATGAGCGAAAGATGTTTTTTTGTTATTTTTCGTTGATTTTAGGTTACCATCGTTGGTTCCGGTACTGTCAGGACGAAGTTGCATGGCCTTTTGACCAAATGGCTGTACGGTGGACACAAACAAACAGCGACAGTTTGATAAATTATAGTGAGATTCTCCTGCATTACTCATATATGAACACATGTCAGATTCTCGTTAGCCTTCCTAGTGAATTGCGGTGATGTTAATGGTTCTATCAAACGGCCCCCATAGCCCATATTATGTTATGCTAAGTTGTTGTAAGATGTTGTATTTGGCAGCTTACTATTTGGGGAATGGATGAAGTTTAAGAAAAAACAACCTTGGCACCCTCTATTACCACGCCTGTTTGGAAACGGCGAAGGCCATGTCCTGCTGACGTCGGAATCTGATTACGATCGCGTTCATAGCGAGCAATCTTAGCGACATTTCTAGGCGATCTTTTCATTGTAACATCAACAACGTCACAAAGCCAAAACGCAATGCCTTTCTTGAGGTCATGATGATCTCGTCATACCCAATTGTTGTGCAACGTACGTCACAATAGGAAGGCTGACATAACCAACCAGTCGATATTATACGCCATGACAGTGATCTCTGACGTCATGAGTCAGAGGTTATGGCTTCAATACGTTTTCAACCACATTTGTTTTATTGTGTTCAAAAATATCATTTTTTTTTTCGTCATATAGCTTCTCTGTATGTGTTCATGTAAGGTGTACAGGGAGTATTATTTAGCCACCGGAGACGTGTAAGGCGAACAGTGGAGGTGGATTTTGAACCGACCGACATAAATGTAACAAGCGCTGGATGAGCGCAAAGACCTCCGTCGAGGCAACAGGGTCCGTAGCGTAATACATCACTGAATAACATACGGCCGGATGCCAAGCTCAATTTTGCATTTGTTGGACGTTAGCTTCATCAATGGTAATTAATCTGGGATTGAGGGTTCCTCACTAGCATGTCCAGACAGGGATGTGAAAGTCACATTCCCAGCAAATAATTTTTGTTTGATTTGATGTGTTTGAAATATTGGGGTATGGAATAGAGTATATTGATGGAAAACCTGGAAAAGTGTTTGAGACATTAGGCCCCATCCCACCCACACCTCCCCATGAGAGGATCCCCTCACCCAAATCAACACGTTAGCGACAGAAATGAGACCCTGTGTGCCTAGTTGTACCAACTTGCTTGTGATTTTGTGCTATAGGCCCAACACAGCAACACTTCATATTTTGTATGTGTACAGTATAGCATCATCATTGATGAGAGAATGCTCTTCAAAACACACCTGATTTTACCGACACTTCGTTCTGATCTGTCTCAACATCATATGATGAGGATTCAATGCGCTCGGTATAATTTTGTATACTGGTGTTACAGGTCACCTTCGCCTTCACCTTACTGTATCAATGACCATGGACTTGTACATGTATCACATTCACATTGAATGATGATGGCTGATGAGAATATTGCCCCTATGGAACAAATGACTGGATTCCACGCAGCAAATATTTATTGTGTAACAGTGAGAAGAAAATTAATTGTATAAACATTCCAAGCCTCATTGAACACAAGCCGCACCATACTTGAGATGAATATAACGCGCATACATTAGCTCGCTTGGACGTCGCTTAGTTAAATATGGACAGACTCGCAAAAATCTCAAAATTTTCAAAAGCCACACAAATGCTCTCAGCTTGTACAGAGTAAGTAAAAATACTTATGTACAACTTGATGTTTAGAAATGATTGTGTTGAGCGGTTCTATTCCCAACTTCTCTTTTATTCTATGTCATAGAGGACAGGGTTTGGTAGATAATTAAAAACTGTATTAACTCGGCTTCACATTTTAGAGCATGACTTTAATTGAGCCAAAGATGAAAGAGAAATACACTTATAAAAAATCTATTTAAAAAAATATATGTTTATATTAATTTCCATAATTTATTGAAAAAAACTATACGTAGACTTCGACCACCCAATATCACACAGGCCAGGCAACTGTGAGAACAAGTGAAAGATACCCATCGAGTTGAGCGGATTTGCAGATAAACAACAACAAAAATTGCACTTTGTGCCTCACGAGGCCCTTCTCCATAGAGTGCATGCCAGTTATTTTTCTAGACTACAACAACAACAGTTTTTGCCTGTATCACAGTCCGAGCTTCCGATTACCCTTCAACCTTACCCAGACGACGGATAATTTTTGACAGATTGTCCGGCTAGGTTGTTGATCGGATTCACAGATCATGAATTCCACCGTGACGGAATCACCGTTGGGAAGACTTTTTCTTTATTCAAAGTCATGTACTCGGAAGTTCCGTGGTCATACCCATGTAGTTTCAAGTTTAGTTTGCTATTCTATATGACATCTGTTTACGGATCCATGAAAAATCTACAGATGATCCAGCATTTTCAGTAAATCATGCTTCGAAATGTTCGTGACGGAATCACCTGAAACGGACATGACTCTTGACTAGTGTTGCTTGTCTATTTTTTTGCTGCTCTGTTTCAATCTGACTATTCTTATATGACATCTCTTACTAACATACAGTACCCAAGGATGATAAGATTTTTTTCATCGTGAGAAAAACGCGACTGGATCATCCCAGGGGTTAAATCTAGTCCGTGACAGAATCGACAAGAAATCGTGATGGAATCACGAGTGCGCTTTTTAAATCTTATCGGTAAAAAGTGCTTTATTAATTACACATTTTCTTCAAAAAAATATTCCTAGAGTGAATTTATCTCTTCTACTTAGAAAATTAAAACTCTGACCTCTTATTTTTACTAAGGTATACAGCTCCCGCCACATGCATATCTTTTCTGCAGATGTTTCAAAATAGTATAGTTTTCAGTAAAGTGCAATTTTTCTTCTTTGACAATTTAGAATTTCCCGAGTTCTTCATGTTAAAAAATTGCGGGAAAAATATTTCGCTATTAAAACACATCTTCTCTATTATTGGCTTGTTCCTGGGGATCATAGGAAGCGAATAGAACAAACAGCATGCTAATATAGGGTCTACGACAGAATGTGGAGTGAATTTTATGCGAAAAAGGGCTGTTTAGCAATGTCCGCTTTTCCGTGGAATTCATGAGCGCACGATTGAAGCATCATGGGAAGATGTATATTTCCAGTCGCTATCTCCCCCCCCCCATCTTCAAACAAAAGGAAAAGAAAAAGCCGAGAGAGCGCCTCGTGAGGCAGAATTATTTTTCCAGACTACAACAACAACAGTTTTTGCCTGTATCACAGTTCGAGCTTCCGATGACCCTTCAACCTTACCCAGACGACGGATAATTTTTGACAGATTATCCGGCTATGTTGTTGATCGGATTCACAGATAACGATTGAAGCATGGGACGATATATTTTTTCAGTCGCTATCTCCCCAACCCTCCCCCCCCCCCCCCAACTAAAAAAAAAAGAAAAGAAAAAGCCGAGAGAGCTCTTCGGAGTTTTACGTTTTTGACCTCTGACTTTGAATTTGACTTCTCACTTCCGACTCGCATCCTGGTGAATGACACTCGTCCTTTAATCTTTTTGCCGATTCAGAGATTCTCGAGGAAGTTTCCAATTATACTATCTGGAATGCGAGTTTTTCTTTCGTGAAAATTTACTTTTTATGAAAGCGCAGGTTTGTCTTCGTCGCATACCGGCCATCTGTACCAGCGCGAAGCTATAAGTATACGCGCGAATTTAGTACCCTCGAATAAAGAGACCCGGTGGAAGCGCTGCAAAGGATACACACCTTTTGTGACGTAAGCATTCATTTGTGTCCAAAGAAAAGATTCAAGATTTCGTCGGGAACCATGTCGATCCCTATTGGAAATACTATGAGTCGTGGGTTCCCCATATGACAATTATTTGGCGGGAGATTTCACGTTGCGCTCCTAGACCTCCGTCTGATCGACGGAGGTAAAAATACGCAAGTTTAATAATTTGACATCAGGAATATATATAGCGACATTTCTGGAATATGCTGGAGGTAAGCAATTTATTTTTCATTTCGCACAAAGTATATTTCATACATTGGTGCTTGTATATATATAAAGCATGGGGTTATCGATAGAGACCCCATATTTCGACACTTCAGCATACCCCATCTCCCCTTCACAACACCCCTTTCTTTTGAGGGCCTGTAGTAGAACCGTTAATCAGAATGGTATCCTCAGAAACTTTTATTAACTCAAAACTGTTAAAGTTGGATCTATATTGCCAAGAAACATGTTCTCTTCAGGTCAGTCATATAACGAAAACGGACTCCTTCCCCCATGAAGTGCATCAATACTTGGTTAACCTGATGCTGGTATCCGCAATTACCAGATATCAAGCTTATGTAATGAAGAGAGAATCTGTATTGAAACTTTTCAGGTAAATCACTGACCGCTTTTGAGTGTTATATGTATCTCATGTTCCTGTGTTCGGCTGAAATGAACCAACAAGCCTGATAAAACATTGGCAAATGATAGATTATCCCATTCGAGCTCCTATCTGGAGACTACCTCGTCTCTATCAATCATTATAAGAACAATTAGTGCATGGTACCATCATTTTGGCATTTTCAGTCGATTATTTGAATCCGCCATCCTCTGGAATAATTCATTCATGTGGATGGAATTGATTACATTTCCGGTGAAATGGACGTTATATGGCATTTATCTGTTTCATGTTCTAAAAGCTAAAGATCATGCTGTGGTTTACAATACAAAATAATCATAAGATGAGGACGGACCTAGAAAGGGAAATAGCCACATTTGCGACAAAGGGAGACATTTTATTACTGGGTGACTTCAATGCAAGGACTGGCACAAACCATGGGCCCCTACTATATTTCATTGTAGACGACAAAGACACACATGTTCCTCTCCCAACTAGTTACCTTACTGACGACACCCCTAAAGTTAGAAACACACAAGATAAACACAAAAACCAAAACGGCACCCAACTAGTAGACCTCTGCATTGCGTCACAGCTTAGAATCTTAAATGGGCGGACACCAGGTGATTACATAGACACCAGGTGATTACATAGGAAAGTTCACTTGCCACAACCAATTTGGTTCCAGTGTTGTCGACTATTTCATAGGTTCAAATCAAATATTAGATAAATTCATTTATCTGAACATACAAAAACCAGTTAATACCTCTGTCCACTGTGTAGTTACTGCTCTGATGAAATGTCAAATGTTATATGAACAAGAGCGAAAAACAGTCACAGTGCCCTTACCACCACGCCCACGCATAAATGATCAGAACAAAGCCAATTATTTATTTGAACTTCTTGATCCCACTTCCATACTTAATGTCCAAACAATTATGGATAGCCCTCCGGCTTCTGACCAAGCAAGTGTAGATGATACAGTTAAACAACTAGAAGACATCCTTCTAAATGCTGCATTTAAAGTGAAACCAGCTCAAAAATTTAATTCCAAAAATTCACAAAGAAAGAGACGTCCAAATTTAAAGATCGATCCATCAATAGAAAAACTCCGAAAAGACTTTCAACATTTATCATCACTGCTCTCAAAATTTCCATCTGACCCCCACATTCGTGGCAGATTCTTCTCTCTAAAATCGAAACTAAATAAAGCCTCAAGGAAAATTAAGCGAAATCAAAAACAAGAATTATACAAAAAACTGGATGATGTTGAACAAAAAGACCCCAAAACCTTCTGGAAAATTCTTGATGAAATTGTAGAAAAGAAAAAAAATGATTTAGAATTTTCAGATGAGATAGTAAATAAAATACATGACCACTTTATGTCACTAAACAAGCAAGACTGGGATGACCGTAAATGTCACCCAGACATTCTGGAAGAAATTAAGAAGCTGGAATCAGAAACCCCTAATAGTGTCAACTTGGACAATCCCATAACCAATAAGGAAATATTATTCTGTATTAGACAACTGAAAAATAACAAAGCGTCGGGCTTAGACCAAATCTCAAATGAACTCTTAAAATATGGAAAAGATGTCACTCTTCCTGCACTAAAGAAATTGTTTAATGTGATTCTAAATACTGGTATATTCCCAACTCACTGGAGTGAAGGATGTGTGACCCCTATTCATAAAAAAGGGTTAAAATCTTTACCTGATAACTATAGAGGTATAACAATTCTTAGCTGTCTTGGTAAACTTGGTAAACTTCAATTCTAAACAACAGATTAACACAGCACCTTGAAACTAATGAAACAATAAAAGATAACCAGTCTGGGTTTCGGAAAAACCGTAGAACATCAGACAATTTATTCATAATAAAAACATTGATACAAAAATACACTAGTCACAAACAAAAACTTTACTTCCGTTTCGTAGATTTTAAGAAGGCATTCGACTCAGTCTGGCATGCAGGAATACTTATTAAACTACTGAAATCTGGAATCAATGGGAAATTCTACAACATCATAAAGTCAATCTACCAATCTAACAACACTAGTTGGATCGAATAGAACTAATTTCTTTCCATCCAACATAGGAGTCAAACAAGGAGACAATATCAGTCCGACTATTTTTAACTTGTTTGTAAATGATTTGGATTTCCCATCTGCAACCTGTAAACCAGTAAAACTACAATCAAAAGAACTCAATCACCTTTTATGGGCAGATGATCTGTTACTCCTGTCTGAAACTGCTGATGGGCTGCAGACCTGTTTAAACCATTTGGCCACCTGTGACCAATGGCATCTATTCATCAACAGTGAGAAAACAAAAATCATGATAATTAGCAAAGGCCAATCTACAGCCACCCTTAGTTTTACACTATACAACCAGAACCTTGAAACAACAAATCAATACACGTATCTCGGTTGTACCTTGAACTCTAGTGGCAATTTCACACAAACGCGTGATACTCTTTATAACAAAGCCCTAAAAGCACTGTTCAAACTTCACAAGTCATTTGACGGCAACAATCCATCACCCACAACATATAACAAATTATTTGATGTTTTGATCAAGCCTATCATTTTGTACAATTGTGAAATATGGGGAACTGAATATATCTGTAAGCTGAAACATGATAACATTCATTATTTTGAATTGATCGACAGAGAAAATTTTGAAAAGCTCCTTACTAAATTCTGTAAATTAAATCTAAGAGTAAATAAATACAGCGTCAATGTAGCTAGTAAACAAGAGGCTGGTCGTAATTCTCTAGCAATTGTTTTGAATTGCGCAATTATTAAATATTGGCAACGACTAGAAACTCAATCCGAAAACGCATATGACTGTTCGAAATCATTGTCTGATCGTACTATCACTTGGTTTAGTTACATTCCGGCTCTTTTCGAACACTATTCACTAAATTTTAATTCCACATCTGCCATTGATCCCAACCTTTCCAATGTCGCCAAAGGAAAAATGCTCACTGTATACAATTCATATAAGGAACAGAGAATCAACTCCTGTGAAAAATTGATATTCTACAAACAACTTCCAGTGCCTGAATCCCTACCAATATACCAAACAGAGATCAGAAACCAGAACTACAGACAGGTAATCACCAAACTTAGAATTAGTACCCATAACCTAGCAATAGAAAAAGGGAGAAGTAAGAATATAGATAGGAATAACAGACTTTGTAAACTCTGTGCCCTTGACACTATCGAAGACAAGCAACATTTTCTTTGTACATGCCCAGGTCTCTCCTCGGTGAGAGCCCTTTTTTCTGGAATTGATAAAAAAAATTCCTAATTTTATTGCTATGAATACCGAAGAAAAAACTATTTATATCATGTCTTGCCCTGAAAACACTGCTCTGCTTATCGGAAAATATATGTGCACAAAATGTTTGACAAAAGGACAAAGCTAATGTCCTGATCCCCTGCCAGAAATTGAATCTCACTAAGCTTGCTTGATTTGTTGTTGAAATTGTCTCTGTTTTTGATTACGTATGTATTGTACGGTCTTGTATCTCATGTTGGGAGTTATCTCCCCTTGGTCAATGTAACATTACTTTGACTGTGAATAAATATCGTATCGTATCGTATCGTATACTGCCGCAAAACCCGGATGACCCGTACACGATTCCCGCAGCGCCATCTATCTATAAATAATCGTCTATAACTTATTTCCATTTATCTCCCTTCATTATCTATCCAAAACTCGGGAACAAGATGTCTCAGATCTTGTCAGAGAGGAGGCTGCTTGTTGTTGGTCAGTAATTATTAATTATGATATCATGTATCCTACTCTTCCTACTCCATTAATAATTACTGACCAACAATAAACCCCTGTGGATCTTACGGGTGACCAAAATTTGCAATGTGGGAATTTATAATGGATTATGCAGAGCAACCGGAACTGCAAAATTTGTGGCAATGGTTGTGTTTTTGGTAGCGTTGAGGGAAGGGAGACGCTATGAATCTTAGCTAGACAGCAAACTGCTTTGTATTCGTAATTGGTCTGGATCGTATTTGAATGTATAATCAGTTTATTCTGAGACATATCAGTTATCTATAGTACTCGTCCGAGGTTTATTATTAACCAAGTACGTTCGGCACCAAGGGTAGCTAAATAATATATAGCCCTCAAGAGTATGAGGGCTATAGGTCGGCCCCAGTCACCTCCAGCGAGGGTTTTAGATAATTTTATTACGAATCACCCACCTCTGAAACTGCCGTACATCTAATCTCTATCCCCTCCTGCCATCTTGAGCACTATTGTGAAATAGTAACGAATATATCGCCGTCTGAATTTTCCAGTCGAATTCCACTTTAAATGCGCCATGTTAACCATATACAGTGACGTCACCAACATGGCGGCGCAGAGAGTCGAAGTTCACGACTGGAAAATTCAGACGGCGATATATGCGTCACTATTTCACAATAGTGCTCAAGATTTTAAAATAGTGGGCAGGAGGGGATAGAGATTAGACGTACGGCAGTTTCAGAGGTGGGTGATTCGTAATAAAATTATCTAAAACCCTCGCTGGAGGTGACTGGGGCCGACCTATAGCCCTCATACTCTTGAGGGCTATATATTATTTAGCTACACCAAGGGATAATGGGATCAGATAATCGACTGAAATTTTTTGAATTCGACTGAAAAAACGGAAACTCGGTAGGTTATTTGTTGATAGCTCGCTTAATACTGGTTCGATTCTGACAATGTCAAGTTTCCGGAGTAGCTGAAGAGATTCTCTTTTCAAAAATATATAGTTTGATGACAATGGTTTTTTTTATTTTTGAGATAGATATCAACTGAAAAAATTGTGTCGACTTCGCTGAAATTTTTTCTGGACCGACCGACATGCGGTTTTTCTTGTCCGGAAAATTATTGCGTGAACTGACTGAAATACTTTTAGGTTTCCGGAATGCTCTACTATTATACGAATAAAATGATATAAAATATATGCATGTACCTTCTACCGTTTTCCGTAAAAGGGTTCGCTGAAAAAAAAAACGATTGAAAATCACAACATTTTCAGTTGAATCTGCCGTAAAACGGATTAGTGAACCGAGTTAAAAACTCGGATTTGGAGACGGACTTCAGAAGATTCCGAAAATCCGGAATAAGGATCGCGGGTAAGTTTATTGGAAGATTGGTTATGTCGGTCGGTCATAAGTGTCGAATTGACAAGCAAAAATGATTTTGGAACACTGTTCACACACTAATTGGTCCTTGATTCTGTGAAGGAAACCCACTCGGCGAAATCCAGGCTGGAATCGGTTGTTCCCTCTGGGCAGGATGGACGAAAATACGATGTTGGCCGAGGGGTTGTCGTTCCAGATATTCTCAGCTAAGGCTTGGAACTTCTGTAGGACTGTCTTTGCCGTGTCGCTGGACAGATTATTGGCACCGACGTGGAGCACAATAATGTCGCAGTTTTAATTCGACACTTATGACCTACCGACACAACCAATCTTCCAATAAACTTACCCGCGATCCTTATTCCGGATTCTTCTGAAGTCCATCTCCAAATCCGAGTTTTTAACTCGCTTCACTAATCCGTTTTACGGCCGATTCAGCTGAAAATGTTGTGATTTTCAATCGGGTTTTTTCAGCGAACCCTTGTACGGAAAACGGTAGAAGGTACATGCATATATTTTATATCATTTTATTCGTATAAAAGTAGAGCATTCCGGAAACCTAAAAGTATTTCAGTCAGTTCACGCAATAATTTTCCGGACAAGAAAAACCGCATGTCGGTCGGAACAGAAAAAATTTCAGCGAAGTCGACACGATTTTTTCAGTTGATATCTATCTCAAAAATAAAATAAAAATTGTCATCAAACTATATATTTTTGAAAAGAGAATCTCTTCAGCTACTCCGGAAAGTTTAGATTGTCAGAATCGAACAAGTATTAAGCGAGCTATCAACAAATAACCTACCGAGTTTCCGTTTTTTCAGTCGAATTCAAAAAATTTCAGTCGAATACGCCGTCCCGGGATAATTGACAAACAGACAAACATTATTCTTTGTGCGAATCATTTTTTCTGAACTGAATAAGGAGCCACTACCGTAGAAGTTTTATCACTCTACTGCGCTGGTTTTCCCAGTCTGGCGTTAATTTGAGACCACCCCAAAGCTATCCTACGGACTTGTCCGAATTTATCCGATCGAAACGGAAGTTATTAAACTTGGGGGGACGGCACGTGGAAATGTTTACGCTTTTTTGACAGCCGTTTGCATGGTTTGTGACACTGTTCAGCGATGAACATTGGGCCATGAACAAGACTTACTGATGATTGCGTTCACTGATCAGATGTGAATGTTTTCTCGCGTACCACCACCCGAGTCGGTGGCCGAACAGTCCGAACCGGCCGGACAGAGCTGCTCTGCCGACGACAATGTTCACAAATCTCCATCGATGGCAACGTCGTTGTCACAAACTGATAGTGATAGTGACAGTGCTAAACCAAAACATGTGCCGGCTCACCTGTGGGAGGTGAATATATTTGATCTTGGATGGTCATTAATTACTCGGAAGAGATTAGTCTGCGTTCACTTTGGGTTCACGGCAGGTCCAGTTTTCGACACGATTACACGGGTCCGACTAGCCCTTGTTGGCGTGACCAGGGGGTGCTAACGCCATTGCGTCGGAGAAACCAATCTATAGCGCGCGAGCAACAACAACATTCCATTTCATGTAATTCGACAGAAATAGATATTTAAAACGTACCTTATACCATCAACTTCAATACTGTACACACACAAACTCCTCACGAAGGCACAGAGGGTAGGAAAAAATAAGTGACTCGGGGTTGTTGTTGTTTCTCTTGACAAACATAACGTCTTCCCTGCTCAACTCCGTGAGCACGTGTTGTTTTGCGGAAGCTCGAGACTGTCGCCGAGGGGTTTACCAAAAATGCAAACCGCACACGTGTTCGGCAAGACACGCTCGTCAATTGCCAAGAACCAATTGCCAATGTACGCTCTAATGAGGGCAATCGATTCCGGTATGTCCGAATTGATTTTAGTTTAAACTCTACACACCGAAAAGGAATTTTTCCAAGAGTGCGTGTGTGTCAAAAGCATGTTATGGGACTTGAAGCATACATGTTGTTTGCATCCCCTGGTCACGCCAACAAGGGCTACCCCTGGTCACGCCAACAAGGGCTAGGGTCCGACTAATTACAACAAAGTGACCGCAAACACTACTACAACAACCCTAACAATATCTTTTATTTCGCCCTGAGTTCTTACGTCACATGACATCTTCCAACCAAGGTGTCCACAAATGACCATGCATAATGTTATGACCTGTCATACAGTCACAATTCTACTTGTATCACAGGCGCTTGTTGTTGGTCAGTTATTACTCCATTATACAAGGTGAAGCACATGCAGACAACAGTCCCCCCCCCCCCCATCCCCACACCCTCAGCGAAAACGGCAACTCCCAGATTCAATAAAACTTTATCCGTTCTTATTTCTTACCTCAACTAACTCAGAAACCCTGGCTGTGATAGGTAAATATAGGGTAAGGGGGCGTGGCATTCCCAGCACAGCTCAGAGGGTAGATACTTCATGTAGGAAGCTATTGTCTGAGTCTTTGTGCAGCTGAAAAGGCTCTAGTCTAGACACATTGTTGTCCCCAGACTTGGCTATTGTATGCATTGTCTCATGATACTTATATGGAGTATGAACCGCTCAGAGCGGACATAGGTTAAACCCTCAACGAAAACGGCAACTCCCAGATTCAATAAAACTTTATCCGTTCTTACTTCTTACCTCAACTAACTCAGAAACCCTGGCTGAGATAGGTAAATATAGGGTAAGGGGGCGTGGCATTCCCAGCACAGCTCAGAGGGTAGATACTTCATGTAGGAAGCTATTGTCTGAGTCTTCGTGCAGCTGAAAAGGCTCTAGTCTAGACACATTGTTGTCCCCAGACTTGGCTATTGTATGCATTGTCTCATGATTCTTACATGGAGTATGAACCGCTCAGAGCGGACATAGGTTAAATTTTCGCGATAAAAGCTAGTCTTCCGAAAAGTGCCTTTTCGCAATCTTTCGCTGGCGAAAATAGCACAACGGGAGATAAATAATATGCCAATTTGATACAGTTTGACCGATCTGAGCTTCTTTGTCCATGTACCATCTCTCATGACTGTTTTGATGCTGACAAAATGTGATCAAATGTGCGAGAAAAACCTCAACTGATTTTAACGTTTTCGCGCCTTTCTGACATCTTTTAAGAATATGACCTTCGCTATTTTTATCTTGTGACCTTTCTGATCACGTGAATAAACACTCATCGCTATTGGCTTATAACTGGCATGGATCGATTTCTTGATGACGTGAGCCAAAAAGGTCAACCCCATTCTCCGCATGTGCCTGTCGACTGTGGCGAAACAAACAACGGTTTTCGTTGACAAAATCCGTGTTGGAAGGCAAGATTCCATCTCAGTCATAAGTTGGTTGTCATAGTGCTGGAGATGCCAAATCATATTATTTATTCGATAAAATGCTTTTCGTGCCTCTGTTTCAATTCCCCACACTGTGTGCAGTGAAAGATCTCGAGTGACTGACGTCCAATTTTTTTTCTTTCCGTTTCGGTCTGTATTAGTGATTCGGGCTAAAGGAGTCCGTTCGACGACAACCAAAAAAAAAAAAATAGACTCCTTAGCCGATGTTTTCGGGCTATTACCTCAACGTGCTCTCCAAGGCCATCCACAATAATATTTTTGTTTCAAGTAACCCTACCTACCCATATATTTTTCAGTCAAAAAGAAGTTTGGGTAGACAATTTTTTTATTTCTATGTTTTTCAGCAGTACTCCATGAAATACTATACAAAAAGGTCAAAAACAAAACTGGAAACAAAAATATTATTGTGAATGGCCCAAACTTCAATTCTACTGTACAAAATTACAATACAGTAGCACAATGACTTGAATATGGGCAATTCTTATGAAACAGGTTTTTGATATTTTCAGTACTGGATATAAGTTAACCCCCTACCTGTACGTATCTTTAACAGAGAATATTGTTTGTGTTTTCAGAAATTTAAAGCTTTGGAGAAAAGAACTGACGATGTCACGAGGATTTCAACCGAACGCAGAATGAAACATCTCAAACGACAAATTGTGGAAACTGGTAAGAGCCTTCAGCAATCAAGTCACTACTACATGTACTCTGTCTGCGACTGATAATTTCTTCATAATCTATCTCTCAGATGTGTAAACTTTGCGAGAGCTGTTGTTCACTCTCCTCGATTTTTTATTGTGTGAGAGATCATTGTATTGCAAAAGGGATTCTCTAGCTCTTGTCCGTATTATCCTCCGATACATTTTCATTTTCCAGGAGAGTGATCAATAACTCTCCTGAAGGAAGAGTTAAGTGAGTAATGGAGAGGAGAGCGATCAGTCACTCCTCTTAAAAACGAGTGACTGCAGTATAGTTCACTTTACATACATGTACCAGCAACTTCACCCTGGGGAACAAACCTATTCGTCATTTTTTGGTCCATGTCCTACAGAAATGTGTAGGTATTTTAGGTTTGACATATACTCAGACTAGATGAATCCTGACTACGTTAGTGTATGAAACCATGTATTTCGAGATAATATAAAATTTTACCATGTGTAGTACATTTTACCATTTTTTACTGAAATTGTGTTACTGAAATTTTGTAATTTTAAATGAATTCATTGCAAATCTTGGGCCTATTGACTGCACAAACAAAACATCGAGGTTTGAACATAACTAAAAAAATATTAAATAGTAGGGGTTTTTTTTCGCAGTGCCATGGTTACTGCCATGTTGAATCACCTGCGTTAAAATTTCTCAGGGTTTGCATATCGAATGAATGTTCTACATTGATTTATAGTTCAGGAGGAGATAACTCATCCAGATGATGTTGATATTTTGAGAGCTCACGATGTCAAGTTTGGTCCCCCTGTGGACGAAACCAGTACGATGAAGAAGAGAAAACGTAAAAAAGCATGGGACAGTGAAACAGTTGATACACTGTCAAATAGGTAAGATAAACAGATTGTTTTAGCAGCTCGATGTCTTGCTAAGAGTCTTCCTAATGGTCATGTACAAACAGGTATCTTAAGCCCCGCCGATATCAGAAATGAAATTCACATCACTTATCTTGTTTGAGGCTGGTGGTGTGATGTCGCATCAGACCACCTGGCCGGACGTCAACACTTGTAACATTCAGTCAAGACTCTTGGTGAGGCTGGTCTGACATGAGGTCACATCAAGGAAAGATAAGCGATGACAGTTTGCAAATCAGATTTCAGGGTAGCAATTCAGGCTTGGGGTACCATACTTTTAAAAGCTTCTTAACAGACAACTGCTTCACATTAAACTAAGTGAAGTAGGTAGACTGATATTTCCATCATAATTCAACCTATATGAAAAGGAGAATCTAAAAACCTTTGCAGTCTACCTTTAAGCTAGTCCAGTAAAATATAAAGTCGATTCCCAAATTCCAATATTCAGAATTTCTCTCATCCCAAAATACTGCCAAAAATTTCAAGGATCATCCTGGATCATGTCACGAAAATAAGGCCTATCCCGAATTCCTGAAAAAAACCTTGCCCTCTTGTAACAAATTGATAAAAAGGGATGGCAAGCTCTGTGATGCATGGGACAATCTCTTGCTTGATTATGAATCCAGATCTTATTTTTGCATTCTGTCATATTGTTAAAGGCCATGGACCATCATGCAGCATTTATGAGGAAAAGGTAATGCAGGATCCAGATAAAACACTCACTCTCCAACCTCGAGCAGCGGGGTAGGACTTTGACTCAACCCAACTGATTCTCCCCCTCGGAACATCTTTTGCAGGTCATGATTACATATCTCCCTTGGATTACCACCAATGCCATGTTTCTACAGTGATAACCAGTTGGGGTTATATGTGGGCATTATTGTACAGTGTAAACTTACAGGTTATTCAAAGTCCAATCAGATTGTAAGTTTACCATATAAAGCAATTTATAGAGAATCTTAATATGATATTTATACCGGTTTCTCTTTTATCAGAAATTCTTCAGGAGACTCGCATATAGAGGAGTGGAATGGTGTGAAGCAATACCTCAACGTCAACAAACATCTAGAAGAGGGGACATCAAAAGGACATTCAAAACTAGAGTTAAAGATGGAAGAGGCTGTGACAAAGGGAGACTACTCTAGGGCTGATGAGCTCAGTGACGAGCTGGCAAACAGAGAGGTACAGAATTACACTACTTATTTTAGTACTGACCCGGCAACAACTCTGAGGCCTTCGCTATATCCAGGTTTAACATTTGAGTTTCGATTTAACAAGCCTACAGGCGTGTTCAGGATGAATGAATATCTGTGGTTTATACATGTAGGTACCAGGGGTTTTTCTAGACACTTTTTTCATCGTGGTAACCACGATGAAAAACAATTACAAATTGAGTTTTTGCAAAATTTTGTAAATTGAGTTTTATTGCCGAAAATTGAGTTTTCTAAAATTTTGAGAATTTACGCGCTGAAGGCGCGCGAAAAATTGAGTTTCTACGAAATAAATTGAGTTTCTGAGAAATCTAAACTGAGTTTCGTCGTCTGTTATCCAGTCCCTCTCCCCCAAAACCCCCGCGAGAAAGAAAGAAAAAAACGTGTGACCAGCCACGCCACTCGAGTCGAGATAAGCACTCAGGATTTGTAACTGATGTGCAGACAGATAACTTGTGTACCTTTATTATTCAATCGTATAGCTCCGATAAGGACGTCTGGTCTTGAACTGTTCTCATTTCAGTCGTATAGGTCCGATAAAGACATTGTCCTGAACGTTTCTCATTTCAAAGCAAATTGTTCGGCGACGTTTTCGACGATCGAACTAGTCCGCCATTTTGATATTTCAAAGTTACGTCCCCTCTTTTTAGTCCACTCGGGAACCACTGCTGTCATACTGCTGTGGCTTATGAGTCTGGTCTCCGAGACACGCTGTCCGTCAATCTCCGTTTTTTTCGGTTAAGTTCGGAACCAAGACAACGGGCAAGCATTTTCTCTCTCAGTCAACATTTCACTTGGATGCGTGTGACGTTGAAAGACGTTTCCCCAGAAACAAGAAACGAACAAAACAGACATTCCCCAAAATACAGCTGATGTACCATTTGGGAATAAATACACAAAGTGAGCAATGCAGATTGGTGTAAAAACAAAAGATCCACACTCTCTCCTGCGCAACTGGGGATCTACATGCGGGGGCATATGCTATAACATACAAAATATACGTTTTTATGAATAATTTTGTTTCTGCCCGATGGAAATTTCTGAAACCCCAGTATGTTTTGTAAACAAGTCCCACACCACATACTACAAAATAGGGTGCATATTGAGTTAATTTGTAATTTTTGGCCATTTATCTGCGTTTACCAAGCAGCATTGGATTTTTTTCGTGAAATCCACAAAACTTCACAACCACCATTGTTTTATTTTTTACGTCTCTTATTAACATTTTTATTGCCATTTATTTCTTCATTTCTTTCCTGTCACTTACAAATACCCAGACACTTACAATACTCAACCACCAACTTTGTCAAGGATTGGTTAACTCATGGAAATGGACAAGGGACAATTTTTATTTCTTGACTATAAGTATAGATTTTTTAAACTAAAGTAAGCTATTTGTAGGGAAAATATTTTCACTTTTGACCTATCACAATCCAGAGCTAAAGTACTCTCCCCCACCCCCAAAATAATCGACCAAATAGAACTTCCCGAGATAACTTGGATTTTAAAACTCTCTTGTTTTATTCGCGCTCATTTTTTAATTAAATGAAGCTATCTCTGAGGGAAGTATTTCTACTTAACATCTTTAGCCAAAATATAATCGGCCAATCACAGTTGGATAGCAAACAAACTTGTATGCAGCTATGTATGACACACAACTTTGCTTGATGAGCTTCATAACATTACTGACATGTTCATTCACGATGAAAAATTGTCGCGAATTTATTTATTGTAAGTGTCCTACAAAAAGATAAAAAAATTGAGTTTCCAGACTGCATGCGATGAAAAACCAGAAAAAATTGAGTTTTGTTGTTTATTTTGCGCGCCGTAGGCACGCCGAAAAATTGATTTTTTCATCTTTTTGAAATTGAGTTATACAGGGGTAAAAGCGTTCGGTGTCCGGTTTTCACGTATATTATCGTTCTATTATCGTTTGAAACGCGTTTCAATAGCGTTCTAAACGCGTTTTGTATTCGTTTCGTTTGCTTCTCAAAGAACGCGTTTATACCTCGCAAGCGCGTTTGATCATCGGTATGTTCATTTATCTTTCGT
This sequence comes from Hanleya hanleyi, assembly GCA_036873755.1. NCBI lineage: Eukaryota > Metazoa > Mollusca > Polyplacophora > Lepidopleurida > Hanleyidae > Hanleya > Hanleya hanleyi. The sequence continues at coordinate 25,284 of JAVTVY010000507.1, forward strand.
TTCGTTTCGCTTAAAACGCGTTTCACGAACGCGTTTAAGAAAGCGTTTGAAACGCGTTTTGGAAACGCGTTTCGGAACGCGTTTTATTGTTGTTGTTGTTAAATAAGCATCACCGTCCACACCACGGTTGCTTCGTCGGGCGAGAATACTATTTGGTCTGTTTTTTATATATTTGTGCGATGGTTCGGCGACTGAGTGTTGATCAAAACCCGCATGGAGTCAGGCGAAATGCTTTTTCGTTTCGGTATCACACGCCTGACTAATCATTTCGCTTGGTACGGGAAGACAAATATTTCTTCGCTTGGTGAACGAAAAGATTTAAGCTTGCGTTTGAAACGCGTTTTGAAAACGCGTTTCGAAACGCGTTTTGGAAACGCGTTTCGTAACGCGTTTTATTGTTGCTGTTGTTGTTGTTAAATAAGCATTACCGTCCACACCACGGTTGCTTCGTCGGGCGAGAATATTATTTGGTCTGTTTTTTTATCTTTGTACAACGGTTCGGCGACTGAGTGTTGGTCAAAAGCTGCATGGAGTCAAGGTCAGGCGAAACGCTTTTTCGACTCAGTATAACATGCCTGACTAATCATTTCGCTTGGTACGGGAAGACATATATTGTTTCGCTTGGTGAACGAAAAGATTTAATCTTAGCGCAATATATAAACGAAACGAATTACCGGACTCAGAACGTGTTTACCCTTGTATATTAAAGGCTATGCCACATATATTTATAGCACAGGGATTATAATAGCGGCTGGGGAAAGTCCCGACACGTGGACTTCCTGGCCTGGTTTGCAAAATAAAAACACAAATTTGCACAAAGTCGAACGAAAAGAGAAACCCGTTCGAAACGCGTTTATAAAACCCATTCACAAACGCGTTTATAAACGCGTTTAGATCAGAGCAAATGCGTTTGACGAGGGAAACGCGTTTTGATAAAATAAAAATTAAGCGATATTGAAAGCGTTTCGTTTACTATAATCGTTTGGTACGCGTTTGAAACGCGTTTACATTTCGTTCCGTTCGCGTTTCGTTAGGTCAAACTAAACGAAAATAACCGGACACCGAACGCTTTTACCCCTGTATAAAGGAAAAGTGTCTAAAATAACCCCTGAGGTGCAAAGAAATGAAATGACAATGCTATACAGGCCTGTATTTGCAGCATATTGACTGAAAGACATTAAAAAAATATATTTTTAATAAATTGGTTGACTAGGTATTGACAACTAATTGGATAGAAACACAGCTTGTATGGTAATTAATAGTTGGTCATTAGTATGATCATCTATTAGGCCTACTATCACATTCCGGCCAATAAGGTCCACAGTAGAGACCCATAATATTCCATTTAACCTGAAATGCAATGATTGCAATTTTGTTTTCATTTTCTTGCCATATTGTGATTGAATGGATGTTAAACGGTGAATTGATTCGGTAAAGGAAGCAATCAATCCTGATTTTCCATTGAGAGAACGGGAAATCAGTGAACAGTGGTTATCCCGAAAACATGCATGCGGCATCGCTTATATCCCTTGATTTTGTCACTGTATTAAGCAAATTATGATGTCATCAAGGCTCAGTATGCAGAACCCATATGCATGACATATGATGTCTATATGTTGCCAAATGCACAAGCTAGGACCGTATATAACGGGGGGGGGGGGTTTCTGGGTTCAGGCAAAACCCCCTATTGGAAAATATATTATCTTTCGACATACAATGGCGTATTCTATTTTAGAGTGTACCAAAATCGGTCAATTTATTCATGTCAAAACAAAATGTTGACGTTAGCAACATTTCAAATGATGATGACCTTAGAAAAACAAAATGAATCAGCTGTAACCATTACAACCATGAGCCACTACTGATTCATCAAGCTGGTAAAGAATTAGGGCAAATTGGAATAATAATAATAATAATAATAAATTCTTTATTTTTCGAGGGTTACAACAATCAGTCAGAAGACTGTTCTCCCTTGAGGCCCTCTGGATAAACACAAAAGTTATATATTATCAAACATATAACTCACATGCACTCACACATGCACACACATATTTCTATATATTCGTAACGAAAGAACTACAGATACAAAACTGTAAAACAGGCAATTTGTGGCACAGTAAGCTAGCACGTTAGGCTCTGCTATTTACACAATTATGTATGTTTCTTGAAAGAATTTACAGACTCCGCTTTGCGTATATCGTGTGGGAGACTATTCCAGAGTACTGCTCCTGAATAGCTTAAGCTTCTCTTGAAGTACTCAGTTCTGCATTGTGGTATGTATAGATTTTCAGTACAGGTTGATCGTAAGGTTCGGTTTGTAACATCAGATGATTTCTGGAAGAATTTTGAAATAGAGTTTTGATCAGAATTGAAACTCTTGTAAATTAGGAGTACTTTTTGTAGAAATATTCTTTCATATATTGTCCAATTTAGTTGTTTGAAAAGAGATGCTGATGGTGTAAGAGGGTTAACATTGAGTATGATTCGGGCTGCTCGTTTTTGGAGTCTATGAATTCTTTCCAGGAATTCTCTATTCCTTTCATATAAGATATGAAAGTGAAATAAAATTGGTGTCAAATGTCAGATCTGTCGAGATACATGTAGATGACATTAGAAAAATTCAAACACAGTCTTTTAGTCCAAGAAACATACACACGGTCTTAGAAATGGTATAGGAATAGGAGTACCCATCGCAAACCAACTGGTACACAAAAATTACCTAATCTTGTTTGCTCTTGTGTTGTGTTGCTCTTTTACATTTCAAAGCACACCTTTGACGGACAGCTGATCTCAAAACGTCCAAGGGAATGAGTATTAATGTGAATATCCCGAAGGATTCAAATAAAGCTGACAAGTTTAATGGATTTACAATACCAAAACTTTTGCTAATGTCATTTAACAGGATGACATTAGCTACACCTTATTACTGTTCTCAAAATTCACATAAAATGAATTTTGCTTTGATATTTCATTATGCTTTCAATCCATTGTGGGTTTTGTTGTGATAATTGTATAAAGTTTGGAATTATTAGCTCCTACAAACAAATATTAAAAACAAAAATGCGAATCTGTCATTGATGACTGACAAAAATAGTAGATAGGTGGTACGTTTATAATATGTCAAATGCCCTTTCAGACAGAAGCGAATCCCATATTTGCTCCTCATTCTCACACAAGGTAATCTCCTTGTGCCCTTTTGAAGCAAAATTAAACATTTATAAACAATGTTACTATTTATAACCAAACCAAACCTTTGATTTATGCCTTAATCTCCGCCAGGAATATACAATACAAACGTTAAAGGCCCATTCCACAGGAAGTGGTCCAAACAAGCCAAATTTTAAAAATGTTAATGTGGACAAAATTTGTGATTTTATTGTAGCAAATAGATCCAGATTACTTGTTCAGACAGTATTTTGCATTTTCTAGTACACACCTGTCTGATAATTACAGGTGAAGTCAACTATTTTTTTTTCTCGTTTTCTTATGACAAAACACACCTAAAGAGTTAATGGACTCATTTTTGCTAAGTTATATTGGTTTTCAAGTGAAACTCCAAAATATCATTGGATAACACATTGTCTTCTTAATAATAATGACCGTTTCTCGTTGAAATAAAATTTTAAAGGTGTTAACAACTAGAATTTACTGTCTAGCAGGTGGCGTAACACACGTAACACAAATTCATATAAAAGTTTACAGTAGAGGGCATAAATAACAGAAGCTTAATACTTTTTCATATGCAAAGGTACATTAACTTTGCTGTTGTGATACACATAAAATTTAATTGCTACATTGTCTTTATATTTGATAATTAATTAGTTAATTGCACGTAACACACGTAACGTTACGTGTGTTACATCAAGGCCTTCTTTAGAAAATTTCTGATGACCTGCTGTTTTTCCATAACATATATAAAATGGGAGATAAAATATGGAAGATGACCTGCTACACCCAAAGTTTGGCCTAATTTTATATATCAGCAGGCCCGCAAATCGAGCCTTAGTTACATGGAATGTTACGTGTGTTACATGCTCCTTGATTAAAGACAGAGAGTCTATTTCAACAAGATTTATTTCCAGTGAAATGATTATTAGATTCAAAATATTAGGTTCTGAATCATAAAAAATATTGGAATAGTCATTTTTCACCAACCACATGAGATCTACTACTGGTAAGATGCATTTTCTAGTACACCTACTGTGTACTGCTAAGAAGGCCCATGTCACGTTACGTGTGTTACAATATGCATGGTGCACCCTAAAAAAAAATTGCTCTTAAGAAGTTACAACTATATTAGGACAAGGTTCCTTAGGGCGCATACTAGCAAATTTTTTTCTCAAAGAATGATCATAATTAATTTAATCTTAAATAGGGGAGGGTTAATTGTGTATGACGTGTGTTACAACAGACAAAATGAGATTTGCTCATATATGTGATTTAAACTCAAAATCATATGAAAGGTTTGAAAGATTTGCCATGTAAATTATACCTTATTCTGTCAATGTGTAAAAAAAATTTAGTCACTTGACTTCTAGATTAAATTTGCTTTAGTAAATTCAGACAGTGTAACACACGTAACAAATATTGTAACACACGTAACGCAAGACTTTCACTTCCACCTCCTCCAATTGTTATATTTATGGCTCCACACCATGTTGGTATAGAAAAGTGTTTATTCTTCTTGAAAAATAACTACACATTAGATTGAATCATGTGTACAAATCAGACGATTTCGAGTTTAAATCACGTATATGAATAAATCACGTTTTGTCCGATGTAACACACGTAACGCATAATTAACCTTCCCTAATCAAGGTAGAATTAATCGTGATCATTCTTTAAGAACATTTTTCAGTAGTATGTGCCCTAAGGGTCCTTTTCCTAATATAGTTGTAACTCCTTAACAGTCAGGTTTTTTTAAGGGTCAATCAGTGCAGGCAAAAAAGTCTGTAAATTGTAACACACGTAACGTGGAATGGACCTAAAACGGAAGTTTAAAACAAAAGTTATCTCCCCTGGGAAGTTATCCCCACGGGGAGTAGTCTCCCCTTAGGGGAGCTCTCTCAGCCCAGCCAGGATATATATAGTCTGCCCACAGTATCCACTTCCTCTTTTCTCTTGTTATAAACCGAGACCCGTAGTGTACAAGGCCGCGGAGTGAGGGGAAGGATGGGAGGGCCATTACATCAAAGCAGGTTTGGTTTGGTTATAAATAGTAACATTGTTTATAAATGTTTAATATTTATTGCCCAAACCTACACCTGCTTTGATTTATGCCTCACTACCAACATATGGAGGTGGGAACCTCGGCCTTGATGTATTTGCAATGGCAGGCTGAATATCCGCTGAGATAATCACAAACAAGACACAATAATATTCAACAAGAAAACCCTGGTTAGAAACGCAGAAGGTAGTCATGGATATAAGAAGTGGCTACTTATCTTGTTGCATGTCTTCATGCATGTAGCTGTGGTCTTGGATGTGGAGCACAGTGTTACCCGCCGTACAGGACTCAGGCACTCTTGCCGCAATGAGTACTTGGGGGGCAGCATGTATGAGTTGGGATCTTCTATCGCCAATGTAGCATACAAGGTGTCCGGCTCTGTGATTGTGGTAGGGCTGCGCAGACTTACCACCATAGTAACTAAGGAACCATTTGAGTGCCAGAGTTCGGAGGATAAGCAAGAATGATATGGGAAAAAACATCCATCATCAATCAAGGCGACTTACAGATACCCTTGTCAGTCCACATTCCGCTTAATATCCAACTCTGTGTACTTTAATCCTTGATGCAGACTGGACTGTTGAGAGTTGACAGCGGAATCTCTGAGTCTACGTCTTCATCAATCCTCTGTAGTTCAGTCCATGTTGCTGACACTGGATCCTCTAGGATGGATGCAGAAGACTCAGCTGAGATGATCTGGAAGAAGAAATCAAAGCTTTAACCTGAAATGACACAAACAAATCTGCAGTAAAGGCAAAGATTAAAATCATAAATGTGTCAAGCCTTAAAATATAACTTGAGATATGGCGGCTGGCCAACTGACCTATTTCTTCTCTTAGGTGACCTAAAAAGAGCACAGATATGACAATAATTCTCAACAAAAAGAACCCTGGACGGTGACGCAGTGGTTAATTATGGAGTAGTAATAGAAGTTACTTATCTTTTAAATGACTTCATCCATGTATCTGTGATTGTGGTAGGGGTGCGCAGACTTACCACCATAGTAACTAAGGAACCAGAGTGCCAGAGTTCGGAGGTTAAGCAAGAGTGAGATGGGAAGAAACCTCCATCGTCAATCAAGGCGACTAACTGATACCCTTGTCAGTCCACATTCCGCTTTATATCCAACTCTGTGTACTTTAATCCTTGATGCAGATTGGACTGTTGAGAGTTGACAGCGGAATCTCAGAGTCTACTCTGTGTCTTTGTCAACTGTCTGTACTTTACTGTTGCTGACACTGGTGACCTGAAAATAAACATTATTAATACTCACAAAAGTGTCAGTTCTTGTACGTTGAAACTGTGAGTTGACCGCCAGGAGACTCAGCTGAGATGATCTGGAAGATCATAGCTTAACCTGAAATGACACAAGCAAATCTGCAGTAAAGCAAAGATTAAAACTCACCATTGTGTCAGGCTTGATTGATGACTTGAGAGTCGGTGACTGGCAAGCTGAGCTATTACTTCTGCTCTGGTGATCATGTAGTATGTGGACATATGATATGACTGAGAGATGAGATGAGATGATACAGCAAGCTGGCTGACTTGCTGCGATGACAAAATGCCGCCCCCCCCCCTCTTTTTGAAAAGTTACTTGACCACGTGCTGGGCAGCCACCAGCGGCCCAAGCGTGGTCACTCTATCTGATTGCACTGACATGTCTCTCAGATAGAAGTTAGTGAACGTGGAATTTGCCGTCCAAGCACAAGACTGGACAATG